>QGED01000051.1:0-39919 GCA_004367475.1 Fusarium camptoceras | reverse complement strand
CGCGACTCTAAAGCGGGTACTTGTGCCTCTTCGGATTCATTACGAACTCGGGATGTCAAAACGGAGGACGGCGTGTCGTGCTGCGACGAGTAGAAAGTGTTGTCATCGAAAGAGTCACTTGCATTGTCAGGATTAGTAGCATCAGCAGCAGAAACAGGAGCGTCAGGTCCGGAGGTACTCTGAACGCGCGTCAAGGCTTCGGATAACACTTGGTTAAGATCAAATTCCAAGACAGGCTCTCCTTGAGCTGCGCTCTTAGCGATGGCCTTCTTTTGCTCGACCTCGTCTTTCAAAGCAGCTTCCAGCCTTTTTCTCTGTAAATGCAACTCTGCTTTAACCAAATCTTCAGATTTCTCTAGGAAGATGGGATTGATCTCAGTAGATCCTGCCCCATATTGTTTGCTGTTCGTTGCGGTGCTACTAGAAGCAGGAGCATATATGCCAGCCTGCCGTTGCTTTTCTGTGTGGTCGGTCGGCGCGCCATTTGAAATGGAAGTATCTATCGTTTGGATGGAAGAAGGGTTTGTAAATGCATCGAGGTTAGATGGTTTGATGGTCGGGTGTTGACCAGAAAGAATGGCATCTTTCAAGCGCACGATCTTCTCGTACTGTTCGATCTGGAAGCGCTGATTCTCAGTTAAGCCAGACAGCTCATTCCTGCCAACAAGAGGCGCTTGAACAGCCATCTCTTGTGCCATTTTGACAACACGTGTAGAACAGTCTACACGTCGCGTCACCCGCAGACACGTAATGAAGCAAGAAAAGAAATTATCTCCACGTTAGCTCAGACGACCGCTGAGTAAAGAAAAACCCCAACAGACAACGCCACACTCTGACGCGATATAACAATGCGAACCCAGAAAAGAAAAACTTTTAGGTCAGGTGCAACGCGATGGTTCGGTTGTTGGTCAAGAAAGTTGTTCAAGAATACTTGACGGTCTGTGCAGGATGGTAATAGGAAGGTTAAAATGGGCAAGCTTAGACGATATGGCAGGCGCATGGACTCGGCGTGGTGGACCAAACAATTGGGCGGTGTAGCGGGCAGAATTTCGTTGAACTTCTGGTGCGATGGTAGTGGACTCCATAGGTCGCTGCTTCAATGTATTGATCATCGAGGTTTAGTTGACGTCTGTCACTGCCTAGCCCAATCTATCTCCTAAATTCATTGCATCCATCCTGGCAGATTCACCTGAAATATTTAGACTAGATTATTTATTTTGTTCATGAAACGAAGCGGTGACTACAAGTCGTGTTATAGCTGTAACACGCTGAGAAGCACAGGCTTGTGAAATGGAAGTTGTAGGATGTCTACGGTGACATCAACTTTATCCTCGAGGGTTTGGGTATGATGGCACCAGCTGTTACAGCATTGAATTATTTCTAGGGCCTGTGTTTGCCCCGAGTCAGCTTTGTCTCATGCTTTACAGTTTTGGGCTCAAATCCCATCATGAGCCTCACGATAGACTCCCTCTGGTCATGATCCATGACCAGCTTACCTCCTTTTACGATGGTCTATGCTATGGGATACACCCATGCAATTGAAGCCTTATCAACTATCTACACGTGTTTTAAATGGAGATACAACCTAACAAGAGGATCATATCAATATATTCCATGTATTCGGGCGCAATCATGGCATGTCTACCAGGTATTAGATATCCAAGCTTTCAGCCGCGACTATGAACAGGCCCGCAATCGGAGCCCGGAATTGACACGGGCTGATCGTTGAGCATTATTCAGCCACACACCGTAAGAGTCATTGGGCCACAGCGTATCCGTAACGTATCAACGCATAGGCGACAGATTGGCAGAGACAAAGTGCTGTGCTGTATCAATCGCTACTGTACTGTACTGTACCTACAGCATTAGCCTTGCCTCTAGCCCCAGATCGCCATTGCCTTGTCTACCTATAAAAATCTATTTAAACTGTCTCTCTTCTCTCTGATATCCATTCGATGTACCAATTACGACCACGTGCTACAGCATTATCATCTCTCAAGCGCATATCTAGACCTCCGTTATCTTCTTCTTTGTTGCTCAACTCAAATCCAACCCCTCGCAATCTGCACCCCGCAAAACTCAACCCCAGCCCCAAGATCCAGACTTATACCAAGTTCACTATGGGCAGTACTCAGGACATGACTCCGGGAAAGCCGGTCCTATTCTTGTTAGACTCTTCGATTTCTTACCGCACATGGCGTTGGGCTAACTTGAATGCAGCGACATTGACAACTGCCTCTACCCAAGAAGTAAGCTCTACCAGTTGATGTCTATGACAGCTTTGATCTAATAATAGGCAGGTTCCAAGGTCCATGATTTGATGGCTGATCTCATTGACGAGTACTTCTCAAAACATCTGGAACTTCCGTGGGATGAAGCAGTGAAATTGCACAAGGAGTATTACACCAACTATGGCCTGGCCATTGAGGGACTTGTGCGCCACCATCAAATTGATCCTCTGGACTACAACGCGAAAGTTGACGATGCCCTACCCCTTGAAGGGATCATCAAGCCCAATCCCGAGCTGCGCGAGCTTCTTGAGGACATCGACAAGTCAAAGGTTACTGTGTGGCTTTTCACTAACGCCTATGTGAACCACGGAAAACGAGTTGTCCGCCTCCTAGGCATCGAGGATATCTTCGACGGCCTGACTTACTGTAACTATGCGGAGCAGCCTATGCTCTGTAAGCCTGACCCCCGCATGTATGAAAAGGCCATGCGCGAGGCAGGCATCGAGCGAGTGGAGGATTGTTTCTTTGTTGGTAAGTTTACGCCATTATCTACAACGGTCCCATCTAACTTTCCCAGATGATTCTGGCTTGAACTGTGCAAAGGCCATGGAATTCGGCTGGACAGCAGCCCATCTCGTCGAAGAGGGAGTGCCTGCTCCCGCGTCTCCAGTCTCGCAGTACCAAATCCAGCACTTGCGAGAACTACGCAACGTCTATCCCCAGTTCTTCAAGTCTACCTCCAAATAGAGTATATACATAGAGTTTTCAAGATTGGCGTCGATTACGAGGCATATGGCACTGTGTGGAAAATGTGGGATAGAACACTAGACGGTGGCGTTCAAGGCGCTCACTTAGTTGAGATACCTTTGTATTAGATATTTTCAATAAAAGCAGATCGAAACCTCGTGAATATGAGCCACCCAGCTTTCATCTCGAGTTTCCGGACTCCCTAACTCCGCGCTGTGGATAGATAAAGGTTTCAAAATAACAGTCAAGGTCTTCGGATGCTGCGAATCACACCGTCCAGTTCAGACAGTATCTGATCCTTCTCTTTGATGGCTTCCTGGCGCTGGGCTTCGGCGACCTTCAGATCCTCTTCGAGCTCCTTGATGTACCGCTCTTGGTCCATCTCACTGTTGTCTAGACCTGGAAGTGACGAGATAAGGACCTCGATCTGTTGTTCCTTCACAATAAGATCTTGAGATAGCTCTACCATACCAGCACGAAACTCATCAGGGGGCAAGGAATCGACTAATTAACAGTTAATTACTGTATTAGGAAAGCGGAATGTGGTCGTATACCTTCTGGTGGGATATCCTTAACTTCGCGGACTTTGTCATTAGGACCAAGGATTTCAAGGTCATGGCGCTTGTTTACATAGTGCAGGCATGCGACAAACTGTTGCGCCAGCTATGAAATGGTTAAGTTAGCATGAACCCCTGATTAATGAAAATTTCGCACAAACCTGGTCTACAGCATCCTGAAGTTGCGTTAAACGATCTCCCATGATTGTAACCGTTGAGCTCTGAAGCTCTATTTAACAAAGCGGCTTTAAGAATAGCAGTCCTGAGCTTCACTCATAGAACGGCTTCGAGGAACACTAGTCACGTGGAGATATGCCGGAAGTCGGGCAATCAACAATCCGCCGGGAAATTTTGGGGGCAGTTACATGGGGGCTCCTTGCCTTAGGGAAGTGAACACCGTTGTCTCTGGCCAGCTATGACATGATTGGCACGGCATGGTCCAAGTGGCAGCAACACCATGTTCGTTCTTTCTTAAGTTAAACCTGTCAAGTCCACATCTCGTTACTTAGCCTTTCGTGCGCCTTTCTCTTATCTTCTTTTTTCCTTAAGGCTTACTTTAGGATAATACTTTCTCTACGTTCTTTGCTTCGTTTATCGACAGACAATTCGAAATGTCTTCTCCACCACCTCAACCTGGCCCTCAGCCTGGGCCTGGTCAGATTCCCATGCCCCAGCCTGGACAGCGACCAACTCCCGAACAGATCCAGGCAATGCAGCGCCAACTGGCTATCGACGCTGAGAAGAATGGCATGACTGTCCCGGAATTTATTGAGCACATCAAGAGACAGGCTCAAGAACAAATGCGCATGCGAGCGCAGCAAGCACAAGAGCAAGGCGCTGACCATCATGGCCACGACCACCATGGCCATGACCACTCTCATCCTCACCCTCAGCAACAGCAGCAAGGTCGCGCTCAGCCCATCACTCCAGGACCTCCCAACCCCAAGGCCCTTGCTCTTGCTGCCTTCCTCCGTGGTCAGGATCTCAAGCCCAGAACTGTCATTCTGAATGGCGAACGAAAGGACATGTTCAGAGGTATGTCAGCGCAATACTGGAAATTGCTTAACAAACTAACATCATGCAGTCAAGCGTGCTCTTCGAGCCATCCAGTCCCCTGCTTATGAGAAGGCCCGCAAGAAGAACCCCCTTCTTCCCGAAGTCACCGACCGAGCCTCTCTCGAGAACACGTTTAAGCTGCTGCCTCTTAGCATGCTTGCGCTTCGAGTTTCCAAGATCGAGCCTCAGGCAGGCCCCAATGGAAAGAAGCCCAAGCGTGTCAAGGGCCAGTGGACCGTCAAGGTCGAGCCGCAGCAAGAGGCACAGGACGATATGTACTATGCTTGGTTGTGGGAAGGCAGTCAGCTTAAGCGAAAGATCTATGCTGGTCTTGCCCTCCTCGCCATCTTTGCTATTGTCCTATACCCTCTTTGGCCTCTGGTATTGCGCCAGGGTGTTTACTACCTCAGTTGGGGACTCCTGGGACTCCTTGGACTGTTCTTCCTCATGGCCATCTTCCGTGTCATTCTTTTCTGCATCACATACTTTACCAACTCTCCTGGTCTCTGGTTGTTCCCCAATCTTTGGGAGGATGTTTCGTTCATGGACAGTTTCAGACCTGTCTGGGCTTGGCATGAGGTCAGTAAAGTCCTTACTCAATAACGAATTACGAGAACTAACATGATTACAGACTGAGAAGAAAAAGAAGAAGAAGAAGTCGACCGCTGCTGCCCCTGGAACCAGCGCCAACCCTGCCTTCGCAGCTGCTACCGGTCTCGCGCCCACCAGCGCAACGACGACAGGTACAGACACTCAGGTCAAGACTGGTGACGTACAGCAGCGACATTATGAGGCGCCAAGAGTCGAAGAGCTTGAGGATGACGCGTAGGTAGTGCACACAAAAAGTTCTTGATGACGGCGTTTCTGGAAGTTGTAATAGTAGCATAGTCTCTGCATAGTTCGGGTCACAATACAAGTGGACAAATCAACAACGGTTTTCATAAATATAGACACAGGTCTATTCATAGTGGATAGTTTGATTTTTGATATCTAAAAAGCAGTCCGGAGTACCTCACCAGCTGGTATCCTCCTCACAACAGCAATATCGAGTCGCCTCGTCTCCTACTCCCATTCCGCATGGTGTCAGAAGAATTGACCGTCATAAGCATAAGAGATAAAATGGTTTAGTCATCTTATGGCATAGAGAAGCATTTAGGCTACTTTATTTGGGTAGCCTAAGCCTTGGAGGACATTTCTTCTGTTACCCACCTAGCCATTGTAAGAGAGTCTCTACAATACTTTCAAAACGCATGCAGCATCGGACACATTCTGCCGACTTAAAGTCCTTTTATGATTGCAATGCCAGGTGTTTCCAGAAAAAGGTGCCGTCCTTGAGTTCACCATTTGGACTTAGACCATATTTAGGGATCTGGCCAAGCTCAACATAGCCCAACTTCTTATACACTTCTTCTGCAGGACTTCCGGTCTCGGTATCGAGAAGCTGCGTCACATTAGTTACAAAGCTTTAATAGGGTTTCGTTCTTCTTACCAGAATAGTGCGGCCCCTCTTGGTTGCTTCAGTCTCGAGAGCGGACATCAAAGTCCTAGCACCTCCCCGTCCCCGAAAAGCCTTGTGAACAAGCAACTTCTCCACGACGCCACGGAACGGACCAGTTTCCGATGAAGGCATTGACAGCATGACCACACCTACAACATCAGACCCCTTTGGCCGATGCCCAGGTTCTGTCTCATTGAGAAGAATGAAGATTAGGCGTTTTCCATCTGCCACTTCGGCGATGCGCTCCTTCCACCAGGCGAGAAGTTTCTCGTGAGACAGGGGCGGGAGGAATTCCGCGATGGTTCGGTCGTGAGTGATACACGAGGCGTGAATGGCAGCGAGATAGGGAATCAAGTGGCCGTGTTGACCTGGCGAGAAGAGAGCCACTGTTCCTGACTTTGTTGCATCGATCATTGTTCCAATCTCTGTCATGTCGAGAATATCTTGTGGTGGGTGCGTATGTGAAAAGCTGTGATGATGGTTCACAAGAGAATAAGTTGTTGTCAGGGTGTTAGACGAATTGGCCGCTGGGAGCCTAAAAGACGAAACAATTCGACCACCTTATGCGAGCTTAGAATAGTAGTTAGTATACTTTATTTCTATAGCCTAAAGTTTTGAATACCTTTTTTCCTTAATATGGTTCAAGTATTAATTGGTAAAGAGTTCCTGGATGAGATTAGATCTAGGCGATACGAGTGCATATCCGATGTAGGAGGTCAAACTCCAAACTAAACTGACTTTTTGAACTAAGCACTTGAGGGTAGAAATGGGAGAAGAAGCTTTCAGGGTAAGAAGGTTTAGAGGTGAAGGGTTATATAAGGCGAGTGCGAATTAATCGACGTGATTATCGAGTAGGTTAAGATGAAATGAGCTCGGCTCGGCTGGTTGGTTGAGTGAATCAGTAATTGAACCTGTAACAGTTGAGGTAAGTTATAAAATGGAATGCATGGAATAGATCTAATCTCACCCAACTCTCACCTCACCTCACGCAGGGAAATTCCTTCAGGTTCTTCCCCTGCAGCCACTACATTATTTCCTTTTTAGCGAGAGAGGACCCAGTAAATTAACTGCTACTGTACCGCCGCGCCGGGTAATTGCAGGCAAGGATAGATGGCTAGCTCCCGCCATCAACCGAGTTGCCTCTATTTCTTGGACACCCTCAATGTTTGAATTGGATGCGTTAAATCCTTTGATTCCGTACTGTTGCACGCCACCGCTCAGCAGAATAAATGGCGCATTGACGGATCTGGCAGGTTGGTTAAGACTGGTGGGTTGGGTAAAGTACCTAACTCAAGTCGTACACAACTCTGAGGACCATCCACGGGTTGATGAAACGAAGACGGAACGGGACCGGGAGCTTGAATTCGGGTTCCAGGTTGCTAATTGGTATCTGTATAAACAGTCACAGTGGATATACATGGCTTTGGTCGAATGCCATCACAGCAAAGACCATATCAGGCCATCAGCTGGTCTCTTTTCTTACACTGAGTCATAGCTTGCTGTAGGCCATCAGGAGAATCACATTTATTCATTTCGGTTACCATGAATAACAGGGAATGCGTATCTTGTTAACCGTTGGTAGCGAGACTGAGTGAAGCTAATCACTACCAGGTAGAGGTACAACAGGCTAAGTATTCGCTACGGACCAATACAAGACCTGGTTGATCACAGTCTAGCCAATTGATGCACATGTGACAGTTCGGTAGATTCTTGTTAACTTATCCTAATGGAGTCTTGCATCAGAGTAGGGCTGTTCGGGTTTCGACTTCGGCAGTCAAAGCTGTCAACTGTGGTTGGATGTTGCTCTAGGGTGGCATGGTTTCGACTGTTGATCAACACCAAACAATGCCTCGTCACTTGTTCACCACTATGGGCACTCTCGAAACTAACGACATGAACTCGTTGACACAGTAAACCAGATAGAAAATGAAATAGCAGGAATTCTTTAACAGGCAAACACCCACATACAACACTGCCAAACAGCCAAACAGCCACTATGTCCTACACCAAGAATACTGTTGAGAGATGCTTGGACTGCAAGACCCCAACCCATCTGGGATTCAAGAGCAGTGAGGAAGCAAAATGCCAGGCTGCGAACGAGGGAAAGCAATGCGCTGGGATTGAGTATTTCGAAACATTCGCTCAGTTTGTAAGCAGCATTATTTGCGATGTTTTTGAGAGAAAGGAGCAGGAGGAATTAGAGTTCTACCAGAGGTATTATGATGATTCTCTGAAGAACATTGCAGTGTCCCGAGATCGAGTCGAAGGATGGAGGTGGGACTAGGATAGTAGTTGGAAACAATAACAAGGCTGTGATATGTCAAACAATGATATTATTGACAGTGCTGTATAAGTGTCTATGGAGCTGTCCCTGTAACCCCGCAGCTGGGGCTCTTAATCAACATTCCAATGACACGGCAATGGATGCTTGTTCATTTTGTCCAATGACCTTTATTTATAGAACACTGCATACCTGGCCAAAGTACCAAAGACTCTGTGATTATTGGCTGTCCCCTCCCAGACCAAATCGTCATCATTCAGCTCCCCACTTCGAAGAGCTCCAGCTTCCAAGCTCTCTCAGACTCTCTCTCATGGCGTCAGCTTGTCAGCATCACTGAGTGACAATCAGACTCCATTCTTTTTTCTTGGTAAAGCCCACTTGCCTTCTTGGCTACAGTTAGCCTATTCTTTAAACTTGTCTACTGTTCATTATCATTCTTGCAACGACATCGAGCACGTTAAGGAAATATGGATTTCTTCAAGAAGATCGGTGAGCATGTTGAGCAGGCTCTGAAGAAAGACGACGACGATGATGAAAAGCCGCATCAATCTCAGTCTCAGTCTCATGGAGGACAGAGCCAACAGTACGGACAGTCTAGCTATGGAGGACAAAGCCAGCAGTCTTATGGACAATCTGGCTACGGAGGCCAAAGTCAATATGGTGGTGATCAGTCGTACGGAGGCGGCCAGAGTCAATACGGTGGTGGTCAATCCTATGGCCACTCTCAAGGCTACAATGAACAACAAGGCCATGGTTACTCGCAAAACCAGGGCCAATATGGACAATCTCATGAAGGTTACGGCAACCAACACTCTTATGGAAATCAAAGCCAGCCCCAAGGAGGTTACAACCGACCCGAAAGCAGCGGTCGCCCGCAATCCGGCAACCAGTCTCAGTCTCATGGAGACCACGAGCATGACGCTGCTGCTCAGTACCTTCAGAGACAGCAAGCTATTAACCGCTATCACTCATTTGCTGGAGAATCTAAGGGAAATGTGAAGTGGTACGTTGATGGTGCCTCATACTTCTGGGCCGTCTCCCAGGCCATCGAGCGTAAGTTCTGTCAACAAACAATTCTATTTATGAGTATTTCTAACGTTTTAATCATGTTTAGAGGCCCAGGAAAGCATTTTCATTCTTGACTGGTGGTTAAGTCCTGAGTTGTATCTTCGCCGCCCACCCGCCAAGAACGAGCAATATCGTCTGGATCGCATGTTGAAAGCCGCCGCAGAACGAGGAGTCAAAGTCTATTGTCTCGTGTACAAAGAAGTTGAAGCAGCGCTCAGTTTGGCGAGTTCCCATACGAGAACTGCGTTGGAAGCGTTGCATCCGAACATCTATGTCTTTCGACACCCGGATCACTATCCCACGGGCTACGACCTTCAGCACGAACTAGGCAAAACAGTCAAAGCATTGACCAGTTTCGATCTCTTCAAAGCATCAGGAGACGCTTTGAAGGCTGTTTACGGTACTGCAGGTGATGTTGTGTTGTACTGGGCTCATCACGAGAAGCTCTTGGTCATCGACAACGGAAAGATAGGTTTCATGGGAGGACTGGATATGTGTATGAGCTCTCGCACTGTTCTACAAGGATTTTATGCTAATCAAATTAACTACAGGTTTCGGAAGATGGGATACAAGCAGTATGTTGGTCTTATAATATTGACGACTCTTATACTGACAACCTCCACAGGCCACCCCATTGCCGACGCCCACCCAGGTAACCTGGACGAAATCATTTTCCCAGGACAAGACTACAATAACGCAAGGTACTATAGTCGCCAAGATAGAATCGTACTTTTCTAATTGCTTTTCCAGAGTTTACGATTTTGCAGATGTCAAAGACTGGAACCAGAACAAGCGTATGTTGATTGCATCCTTTGGAATTGTTAGTCCTTTTCGGAAAAGTATCGTAATTGACTCATTATAGTTGACCGCACCAAAAGTTCGAGAATGGGATGGTCAGATGTTGCTCTGAGCATGAACGGTCCTATCACTCGTGACATGGTTGACCACTTTGTTGACCGATGGTGAGAGACCCCATAACTTACCATCAACTTCGGCAATAGCTAATTGTATGCAGGAACTTCATCTTCAAAGACAAGTACAAGAAGAAGAACCCCGGAAAGTACCACGCACTTGAACTGCCCCCACGAGGCCCATCTGGTGGCGGAGACAGGCGCTCCAGAGGTGAGGATGACCACTTGGGTGGTTTGACTGAGCAGTTCAGCCGTGGTATGAACAGACTCAGATCCTTTGGAGAACATGACGCACCGCGACACCATGGACGTGAAAGTGACTCTCGAGGCGGCGATATGCCTCACATTCAAATGATTCGAAGGTATGTTATCTCATATCTTACTCTCACACAGTAACTGACATCATACAGCTGTGCTGAATGGTCATCTGGTCATCCTCTTGAGCGTTCAATTCAGACTGCTTATATCGAGTCCATCAACAATGCCAAGCATTTCATTTACATTGAGAACCAAGTAAGTCGCCCGTTTCTGTATAAACACATTTCTGACAATCTAGTTCTTCATCACCGCTACCGACGACAAGCAAAGAACTGTTAAGAACAAAATCGGCGCTGCGTTGGTCGAGCGAATTGTCCGAGCCGATCATGAAGGCCAGCCATTCCACGTCTGGGTGCTCATGCCCGCGGTTCCAGCCTTCGCCGGTGACCTTCACGATGACGGTGCTCTAGGAACACGAGCCATCATGGAATTCCAGTATGACTCTATCAGCCGTGGTGGAAACAGTATCATCGAGAAGCTCTGTAAGGCAGGCGTCCGTGATCCTAGCAGATACATCGGCTTCTACAACCTCCGAAATTTTGATCGCATCAACACTTCTAGGACAATGGCTGAAGCAGAGGCCCGCACTGGTGTCTCTTACGAAGATGCTCGAAAGGAAAGAGAGCGTGAACTGGGCGGATACCCGGATCAGAGTGCCGGAAGGGCAGCGCAGCAGCAGTATCAAGAAAGCCGCGGCGACTTCTCCGGTTCTCGACAAGAGGGAGGTTATCAAAGCCGAGGGTACGGCGACCGTTCCGAGCGAGATGAATACCGCCAAGACTCCCAGCGAGGTTATGGTGACAGTGGTAGAAGACAGGATGATGATTACCGTGGAGGCCACTCAGACTCCAGGCATAGACGTGGAAGTGATAGTGACGACGACCGCCGACGTGGTGATCACCGTGGAGGCAACAGACGAGGTAGCGACAGTGATGACGACCGCAGACGTGGTGAATACCGTGGAGGTAACAGGCGAGGTAGCGACAGCGATGATGATCGACGACGTGACAACTATGGTCGACAGCAGCGCGATCCCTACGCCCACCCGGGAGCTGACCCACGCTTCCAGAGACAAGGAGGTTATTCTCAGCATAGCTCCGACGACAGGTACAGCAGACGTGACGATGATAACCAGTACGAGAGACGAGACGATAATTACGGAAGACAGCCTCAGCCCGATCCATACGGTCACCCAGGGGCTGATCCTCGCTTCGCGTCAAGGCCACAGGGAGGCTATTCGCAGCAGGGCTATGGTGGAAGAGACGAGTATCAAGGTGGTTACTCTCAGCAGAGCCACGGCGGCCGCTCTGACTACGATCGACCTCAGCGCCAGGAATACTCTAGCTCCTCTCGATATGACGAGCGACCTGAGCAGTCGAGATATGATGAACGACCTCAAGGTCAACACCAAGGAGGCTACTCCGGCTCCTCAGGCCATGATAATAGACCTCAACAACCATTGCACCAACAGTACCAGCAAGGAGCACAGCAAGTTAGAGACAACACTCTTGATACTATCAGTGCTTGCTACATGGACAACGGTCCTCGAGTCACTGATCTCCGCTGGGACGGCAACCCCGAGGATGAAATCAACGCTTACGTCTCCGAGGAGCTGTATATCCACAGCAAGTTACTCATCGTTGATGACCGTCTCGTCATCTGTGGTTCAGCCAACTTAAACGACCGCTCCCAGCTCGGAGACCACGATTCCGAAATCGCCGTCGTTATCGAAGATCCCACTCCCTGCGAGTCTTACATGAACGGCCGCCCATACACAGCCTCTCGCTTTGCCAGCTCCCTGCGTCGCTTCCTCTTCCGCAAGCATCTCGGCCTCATCCCCGATCAGCGCTGGGACCAACCCGACCAGAACTGGACGCCTGTTGATCGTGATCCTAACCACTACGACTGGGGCTCTCCAGCTGATCTTCTCGTGCGCGATCCTCTGCACCCCGACTTCCACCGTCTGTGGACCAACACCGCTCGCGTCAACACCGAGACGTTCGACCGAGCGTTCCACCCCGTGCCTACCAACAGAGTTAGAACATGGAAGGAGTACGATACTTTCTTCTCCCAGTACTTTATCATCCCGGGTAAGAAGGACCAGGATGTCAAGGCAGAGATGAAAAAGGGCAAGGTTGAATACGGCCATATTGTGCAGTCTGAGTTCCCTGGTGGTGTGCAGGAGGTGAAGCAGTGGCTTTCTCGTATTCGTGGAACGCTTGTTGAGATGCCTCTTGATTTCTTGGTTGATGCTGGAGATATTGCAAAGGAGGGTTTGGCGCTTAACAGTCTCACTGATGTGCTTTACACTTGATTACAGTAACCTGAAGTGTCGGGTAGGCAAGGGATACACGCAGGCTCTCTTTATAGTCAGTCTACATACAGATAAACGAACATAACGAGGTAACATGATGCTTTATGTAGTTTCCCGCCAGCAATGCTATCTTCTCAGTACAAGAGTCTACTCTCGATGGGCTATTGCAACCCATACGGCAGTCATGAGGAGGATCATGACGAACTTGATAAGGGATGGGAACACGGACAAGTAGTTTTTCATTGTGGCTAGTTTAATGTACAGTGTCAAACATTTAAAGAAATAGCTATCGAACCCATAACTCCGCAATTCAACAACACATGATTCAGAAATCCTGTTGTGACCCATCCCAGAAACCCCTTTATAGTTGATCATTTGTATATGTAGTGACTCTAAAGCAGAGCCAAACACAGCATCACAATACTGCTCTTCTATAGATCGACTCCTTTAGTCAGACTTGGCGTTACCATTTTGACCCAGGAGCCCGTCCTTAAGACCCATGTTATCGTCCCGGAAGAAAGTACCACGAGGACGTCTGGTGCGGTTGCGGAGCCAAGAGTAGACACCGAAGCCAACAGCGATGACAAAGCCCATGGAGAGGAATGGGTGGTCAATGAAGTTCATCTTGATGTCAAAGAAGAACTTGGAGAAAGAGCTGATGGTGTACTTGGGAGGAATGGGGTTGGGACCATAGACAATCTTATCAAGGCTGTCCATGATCGAAGTATGGCTGATCATGATTTGGTTGCCGGTAGGGGTAGTGTCCCAGAACTTGTGTCGCTGCAAAATTGTTAGTATGCGGCCGATATCGAATGAGACTTTAAACTTACATCTTCCTCATTGATGATAACGCGCTCACCATCCCTCACATCAATGTTGTAGGTGGCAGCAATCCACCTCTGCCAGAAGACACCGTCGACCCAGGCAAAACCAACCTCCTTGCGACGGGTAGAGTCCATGTCAATCTTGATGGCCTTAGCATTACGAAGACCACGCTGGTCGTCACGGCTCTGAGCCTCTTCGATTCTCATCTGTTTGGCATCTCGGAGCTTCTTGCGCTCAAGCTGGAATTCCTGAACTTGACGGTCAACCCACTCATTGGCGGCGTTCTTGAGCTCCGAGATTGAGGTTTGAAGACGGTCCTCATCATCGCGGTTGAGGATTGCTAGGACAACAAGCTTGTGGTTCATAATCTGCTTGGCGTTGAGAGCGGTCATCTCAGGAACAAGAGGGAGCCAGGTGGACTTCATCCATGAGACCAATGAATCGACATCTCTCATCTCATCGGGGGTGATGGGAGTATAGTAGGTCGCACGACCCTCTCGAGAGACCAAGAGTCTGGGCCAAGTCGTAATCTTGAATCGCTTGTACAGCTCGGGGTCGCTTGTCTTGACAATCTTGCCTCGTCCAATAAGGTTAAGTGGTAGGGCGTCAAGAGCCTTGAAGTCCTCGGTTGTGGTGGCGTGGTCATAAAAGTAAACAAACAAGACTTCCTCAGTCTTCTCAAGCTCCTTGAAGCTTTCGGCAGTAACGTCCAGAACACCACCGGCGACCTCAATCGCACCCTCAGCATATGTGACAAAGTCACCGACCCCACGAAGGCCCTTGTACTCGGCCTTTTCCGCACCAGTGACGAAGTAGATGGTCGGGAATGCCTTGACGCCCATTTGGGTGCAGAGCTTGTGATCGGCTTCACAGTTGACCTCACCAATGTTCAGCTTGCCCTGCATTTTCTTGGCCAGCTGCTGCCATGTAGGAGCCATGGCCTTACAGTGAGAGCACCAAGGTGCGTAAAACTTGATAAACCAGGGGTCCTTCGAGTTTGTAACCAGGGTGTCGAAGTTGTCGGGGGTCAAAGGAGTGCTAATACCCTCGAGGTTATACTTGGGTGTAGGGTCTTGAGGCTTGGGCTTCTTGAGCATCTGACCAGTGCTGGGAACCTTCCAGTCAGCGCCAAATGAGCTCTTGCTGGCATCCTCAGCGGGCTTCTGAGCTGGTTCGGTCTTGTCAGACTTGGCCTCGGCCTTGGGCATTTCGGTAACATCGTCGAGAGGCTTGCCCTCAGTTTTACCAGCCGGCTCAACAACAGCATCGATAGGCTTCTCAGCTTCAACTGCTGGCTTTACTGCTGGCGCCTGGGTTTCCTTCTTCTCAACAGCAGCCTCCGTAGGCTTCTCCTCAACCTTGGGAGGGGGGTACACTTTGTCGCCGGGGTTGGGCAATTCGACAAGTGCGGGTCGACCAGGATGTGTCTTAGCAAGCGCCTTTTCGATCGTGGTAGTCAATACTGTCATGTTCTTGATTCCACGTAGCGATTCGAAAACTTTGCCATTCTCGTAGAGGATTGAAGTCGGGTATGACTGAATTTCGTGTTCCATACAGAAATCATAGTACGCAACACAGTTGACAGTACCAAAAACAAAGTCGTAATACTTTGTAAACGTGGCTTCTGGGTCGTCGACTTGAGGCTTCGAGGTGTAGTAGAATTCGTAGAGAGTCTGGAAAGTCGGGGCGAACCTGGTACAGTGCTTGCAGTAGGGACTGAGGACTTGTAAGTATACCGAACATGGCCTATCTCAAGTCCAACATACCTGAAGTGCTTAACCATCATAAACTTGTTCTTCTTAGCCTGCTCCTCCCAATTCGCAGGAGTTAACTCCAACAGTGCTGGTACTGTCTTCCCATTGAAAACCGAAGGCTCTGAGACCGGGTTCTTGACCTCATCGGCCAGAACAAACGCTGACAACCCGGCGAGGGTTGCAAGCGGAGAGAAACGCATGCTGGGCTGAAAGCGCCGGGGTTCGTGTAAGATTTGTAAACCGCCGTTCCGTCGTAGAAGTCGCTCGTCGCAGAATGTTCGTATTTATATATATGCCGGAGCTCGACCAACAAAGCAGACTACTCGAAAGACCGTAAGAAGGGCGAGAAACGATGTTGAACCAGATTAGGTGGTAAAGTGACTAGCTAGTGGCGATCGTCCGGGGGTCAAGGCTTGGTGCGCTTGAAGTTATCAAAGATATAGAAAAGAAAAAGAGACAAGAGCCAGAAAACAATCGCACGATCGCGCTCACCAGGCGCGAAAGTGGGTGACGATGATGAGGGGCAAAAAGAGAATAGAGAGGAATGGAAACAAAGGAGGAAGATAGTAAGAGTAAGAGTTCACTATTCAGGAGGCGCATTCGACTTCGAGACCACGTTCCGTATCGGAATTCGACGCCACAGGAGAGGAGAGGTCCCTGCTGAGCCACTCCACTGAACCTCCACTGAACCTGAACTTGAACTCGACGCTTATCCATCTTGGGTTTGGCGAGTTTTGACATGCAGGTGAGTTTAAAATGCCTGTGCTGTAACGGAACAGAAGGCTTCAAGATAGAGTAGAATTAATTATAACATTGAAGGGAGATTTATCTTAGGTTTGCAATAGAAAGAGGAAGGAGAAGTCCGTGTATCCCAATAACACAAGGTGAAAGAACATCTCAGACCGCAGGGTGTCAGAAAAATTGACCGTCAAAAGCACAAGAGACGAAATAGTCCAGTCATCTAATGCCAGCTTAGACAAGCACTTGGGCTACTTTATTTTGATAGCCTAAGCCTGAGAAGACAATTCTTCCCAAACGGGCCCATGTCTAGCCATATATCTTCTTGCTAGATCTCTTCTTCTTCTTGATTGGCAGCTGATCTCTTTTGTTCTTCAATTTCATCCTTGCTAGGCACGATTGCCTAATAAAGAAGTCAGTGTAGAACTTTAGAGCAATAAACAAAGGAAAGAAAGAATTACTGTCAGTATACAGACTAATATAACTGGCAGATAGGGTATAAAAGGGCATTTAGTCATTGATTAGAGAGTTAGTTTGCCATTAAGTCCCCGAGCAGATATTCACTTACGTAGCTCATCGGTTTTGCGGAGGTCTTCGTCCTCTTGCAAGGTATGTCTGCATTCTCGAGATCAACCTGTACACGTCAGACATTTTCCTTTGATTTTCCTACATTTTAATACTTCCCTTCTTAGGATTTCTAGTTTGGCATGGCATTCTGAAAGTTGCTCATTACAACGACGCGGAGATGGCCTTGGCTCTGGTGGAATGAGTGAAAGAAATGGCGCGTGTCCTGCTCAAGGACGGTAAAGCCATGTCTTTGGCATCTGGAAAATCGTTCGTTTTGGAAACATTTGGTGAAATTTAGAACTAGTATTGTGAAACGAAGAAAGAGTGCTGAGCCGAGACGACTTTTGGTGGAAGTTGTAGGGTGAATTCAGTATGAAGAAGTTGCGTAATCAGGCACCTGCCTCAAGTTGATGAATGGTGAGGGCAGGCACCAAAATCAAAGAAAGGAAGGAAGAGCTTCAACTTAAGCGTGAGGGTGTTTGGAGAATTGAACGTTATAAGTAGAAGGAACGAAATAGTTTAGTTATCTTGTGCCGGCTTAGACTAGCACTTAGGCTACTTTATTTTGGCAGGCTAGACCTTGAAGGACAACTTCTGATTCCCACCTTCCCAGTAAACACACCTCCTGCAAACTAGTCTAACATCTTGTCCTGGCTCTCTTTATTGCTCACCAACAAACTCACCACGGAAGTCAATACTGTATTCTCTGCCCAAGGACATTATCTCCGATACACAGGTCAGGTTTATTTCCCGACCTGGCACATGACTTTTGCTTCACGAATAACTTTCCAGTCCATCTCCTCCACTGGCTGTTGTTGGTGTAGTACACTGCAAACCCAATTTCCTCACAGATTCGCCCAGATATTCCACGAGATATCTCTTTTGACTCGATTGAGTGGACAGGCTGTATCAAACCAAACAGACTGCAAGGTCAATGCAATGGATCGCCCTGCCAAGCGCCAGCGGACAAAAGAACTTGGAACCGATGGACTTGAATCACTGCAACGCTCCATAAGCCCTCCTAAGAAGAGAGCCCGGAAGCCAGTCACAATACCATCTCCGTGGCAGTTGACGTGGATTCGGGATCTTCCAGAAAGCGACAACAAGGATGCAGTGACCCTTCAGGACTTATTAGGGGATCCCCTCATTTCAGAATGCTGGGAATTCAACTTTCTGCATGACATTCCCTTCCTGATGAATGCATTCGATCCTGATACCCGTCATCTTGTCGACGTTCACTTGGTTCACGGTTTCTGGAAACGTGAAGATGAAAACCGCATCGGTTTGGAGGTAAGTCTATTGTAAGGGCTGCTGCAGAGAAATATCAAAGCGTCTCAAGGCCTGCAACATCCAGTTTACTTGCTAATTCGTGATAGAATGCGGCTGCGGAGTTCAAGAATGTCAACATTCACATCGCTCCTATGCCTGAGATGTTTGGAACACATCATTCCAAGATGATGATTCTGTTTCGACACGATGAAACTGCTCAGGTCATCATTCATACTGCCAACATGATCCCGAAAGATTGGACTAATATGACCAATGGTGTATGGAAATCACCATTACTCCCAAAAATGCCAAGCACTCAGGGACTTGAGTCCTCTCCTGACGACTATCCCGTTGGTAGTGGAGAACGCTTCAAGATCGATCTTCTAAACTACCTGAAGTCGTACGATAAGCGCAAGATCACCTGCAAACCTCTGAGTGACAAGCTCAAAGAACACGACTTTTCAGCTATTAGGGCCGCACTCATCGCAAGCGTGCCCGGTAGGCATGATGTGCAAGATATGTCGGGAACATCATGGGGCTGGGCCGCTTTGAAAAGATGTTTGCAACATGTCCCATGTCATCAGGGTGGTGATTCCAATATCGTCGCGCAAGTATCTTCGATTGCCACACTGGGTGCGAAGGATGATTGGTTACAAAAGACTCTTTTCGATAATCTGAGCCGTTGTAAGAATACAGGACTCGGGCGGCCCAAGTTCAAAGTTGTGTTTCCCACGGCAGATGAAATACGACGGTCGCTCGATGGATACGCATCAGGTGGTTCCATACACACAAAGATTCAATCAGCGCAGCAAGCGAAACAACTAGAATACCTCCGCCCAATCTTTCATCATTGGGCTAATGATTCTTCTAGTGGTGCAAGTGAGTTGGGCTCATGTCTATATCATGAGGCACTTCTAACAATTTACAGGTCTTCCTGACTACCCCATACTTGAGAGTGGTCGCAAAAGGGCAGCGCCGCATATCAAGACTTACATCCGATCAAACACATCGACCATAGACTGGGGTCTCCTCACATCAGCCAATATATCAAAGCAGGCTTGGGGCGAAGCAGCGCGACCAACAGGTGAAATGCGCATTGCATCATGGGAAGTCGGTGTATTGGTGTGGCCAGAATTGCTAGAGCCAGACTCTGTCATGGTAGGTACCTACAGAACAGATGTGCCGGACATTACACAAAGTGCAGGTGAAGATGAGGAGAGTCGACCCGTAGTTGGATTACGAATGCCGTACAACACTCCGTTGCAACGCTACACAAGCAATGAGGTACCATGGGTCGCTTCGATGCCTCATACAGAACCTGACTGGGCGGGGCGGTCTTGGGAATAATGGATGGGATCATGACATTCGAAGTCATGATAGGGCTGTGGGCTTATCTGGTAGCCGACCAATCGTTTGACACGAGATGGTTGTCTTGGGTCTAGCAACAAGAGCCTCATCCCCCTCTGGCCAAGTATCATGAAACGAACCACAAGTTCTTATCGAAGATCCACCCCCGCATCTCATCAAGTGGCTGAGATGCACCTATCATGACTCTGTGAATCCAGGATTCAAAATATTGCATGTCTTTGACCAGAACTGGTAAGACTCCACCTGGTAAGGGTCGGTAGCCTTTCCGGCATTCAAATGGCGCCTTTCGCCGTGACAAGGCGGGTCTTTGTTAGCGCTAGCTTGAAAAGTGTAGTCAGGCGAAGACTCTTTTTAATCGGGTCTAGTGATTTGACTACAACTACATACCTATATACTGAGTACAGCCTCCTCTCATCTTGTTCCGTGCCCTTCTCTCACTTTTTTGGCCCTTAATCTCTCCTCTTGCAACCTGCGCAATTGGTCTCAGTACATGCTGAGGGGAACAGCACAATTGAACTCATCTTGATTACCTTGTATCACTCAGCTTTTCATCACTCCATCAGTTGACTCAGTGGCGTTCCTTGTTGCACCCTGAACAAGACTTTTTCCGTGTGAACATTGCAGAAGTTTCTGAACTTGCGCCTATTTGAAAGCCATCCCAGCTGAATTGACTGTGCAAGTTGATCATGGACCCAATAGGAAGGGGAGCTGGAGTTTCGCCATTTGGCACTCCGCGCGGTTCTGGGGCGCATCCTGCGTTATCGTCTTCATGGCGAGTAGGGTCGCCTCTAGCCGAAGCTGCTTTGGCTGCCGACATTGCCGCATGCTCGGATGAGGAGTTTGAGGATAGTGCCATCGACGACGACGTCTCTGAAACTGATCTCCAAGGCGATCCCATCATGTATCGTCGCCCAAGTGGTGTTGCTTTCGGAGGATCGCGACCGATAATGAACCCTCAAATATATGATGAACCAGGCTTAACGGCTTTAGAGAGGAAACAGTCTCGTAACGCTGAGCGCAGTTTACTGCGAGACAACCACGTTCTTCCACCCAAGCACGGTCATCGCCGGCAAGATGGTCTCTTTACTCGTATCTATCAGCGTCTTTTTAGCACGAAAATACCGCAGGACGAGGAGCAGACGCCTGCAGTCACAGTGCAACCTCCCAGCGAAACGGCTCCTCTTTTGGGATCGCGAGCTGATGCTGTTGCGCCGGAGCATCTTAACGAAACGTGGGAACATGCAGTTGCCGAACATCGAATTAAGACTACTTGGCAACGGGAAGCAAAGACTATCGCAAGCTACTCTGCGCCTCTCATCGTTACCTTCCTCTTGCAATACTCGATTAACGTTACCAGCATTTTTGCCGTTGGCCGAATTGGCAAACTTGAACTAGGCGCTGTGTCATGTAGGTCTGTTGACAACCGGTAAAACGAAGATGAAAGCTAACTCGTACAGTGGCCAATATGACTGCGGCTATTACCTGTCTGGCGCCTTTCCAGGGTCTCGCTACCTCTCTTGATACTCTGTGTGCACAGGCTTATGGATCTGGTCACAAACATCTTGTTGGACTGCAGTTCCAGCGAATGACTTGTTTCTTATTCGTACTTGCTGTGCCAGTTGCTGTGTTTTATTGGTTCTCCGAAGGCGTCATCAGAGCGCTCGTTCCAGAGCCCGAATCAGCTCGTCTCGCGGGCATGTACCTTCGAGTTATGATCTTTAGCATTCCAGGATTCATCCTCTTCGAAGGCGGCAAACGATTCACCCAAGCCCAAGGCCTCTTCCGCGCCACGACCTATGTTCTTCTCATCGTTGCGCCCTTCAACGTTTTCCTAAGCTGGCTTTTGGTATGGAAGTTGCAGTGGGGTTTCATCGGTGCTCCTGCGGCTGTAGCCATCAGCACCAACCTCCTCCCTATCTTCCTCTTCTTGTATGTTCGGTTCATCAATGGACGTCAATGTTGGGGTGGTTTTAGTCGACGAGCTTTCAGCAACTGGTGGATTATGATCCGACTTGCTCTACCGGGAATGATCATGGTAGAGGCAGAATGGCTGGCTTTTGAAATCCTGACCCTGATGGCAAGTCGATTCGGTCCAGAATATCTGGCTGCGCAAAGTGTAGTGACTACAATCACGACTCTGTCATACGAGATCCCGTTCCCTATGTCTATTGCCGCCTCGACTCGAATTGCCAACTTGATTGGAGCTGGTCTTGTCGAACCGGCCAAGATGACAGGTATTGTGGTAAGTTTCCCCCTAAAAGAAAAGACCCCGGACTAGTTAACTGACACCCCTTAGGCTTTTGCTGCTGCTTGTCTCATCGGAATGTTCAATCTTACTCTGTATACCACTCTGCGCTACAAGGTGCCCCTATTGTTCACCCATGACGACGACGTTATTGAGCTTGTTGCCGCTGTCATGCCAATCGTCAGTGTGATGCAAGTGTTCGATGGCCTCGCTGCAGGAGCGCACGGCTTACTCCGAGGCATCGGCAAGCAGTCAATCGGCGGCCCGGCCAATCTCATTGCATACTATGCTCTCTCACTTCCCGTCTCTCTTGCCTTGGCCTTTGGCCTTGACTGGAAGCTGGCCGGTTTGTGGCTTGGAGTTACGGTTGGAACTTTCAGGTAAGTTGAAGCCAGAGTCTTATTGGTATACTTTACTGACTATTGTAGTGTTGCATCCATTGAGTATATATACCTACTCCGAACTGATTGGCACAAGGCTGCTGAGGAGGCAGCCCTTCGAAATGCTGCTGGTTAGAGGTATCTGAGTTGGTTTGCTCAATTCTCAACCGCGAAGCATTTATAGAGGTAGCAGTTGCTCTTGGATTTATGTGTGAAATCTTAATTCGTCTGGTGGAAAAGGAGGAGGATTGATGAGGATTTTGGATGTTAATGATGATGTTGGAAATATTTAATGCCTCTAGTAATCATATAACAAGCATTTGACACGGACTCTTTGCACAATGGCTTTCACATTATGAACCTCAACAGAAGAGCAACTTTGCAGTACTCGTTCATAATGGGACACAGCATTCAAGCAAACAAATACACAGGCAGGCAGTAAGACTTCATGAAAGGCTTATTCGAATCTATGGTATTATCTCATGCATTCTCTGCTTGTTCCACTCACTCTCTTGCTCGTTTCATCCTGTATCATCCTCTTTTTACCGTTTCGCTAGGGCCTAATTAACTCCTTTTCCAAGTCTGCATATTGATAGCACCGCTTAACGGTCTCAATGTAGACGAGAAACTATATAATGTCATAAAACTATCAACCAGGTATGGTTCTCTAGCCTAGCATAGAGTGCGTGCGAATGCCCTTGGGACCAAGTTCACTGTTCAATCAACGTCAGTAATATTCTTATGTCTGGGATAGCTGGGGACTTACTTGTAGTCCACTCTGCTCAAACTCATAAGGCGTTGGGCCTCAATGGTCTGGGCATCCATGTTGGAGTGTATACAGAATGCGATACGGGCAGCGACCTGGGCGCCAAGGAACATGGACTCCTCAAAGCCGTTCTTGGTCCACTCGCTCAGATATGTAGGCAGAGCAGCAGTCTTAATACTTGTGGGAGTCTGGCTGTGGAAGTGGTGAGTAACGGTAGGTCCTCCGACTTCGGATCCGGCAGGCTGCGGTGTGCCGACCATGCCGGTGTTACCAGCAGCAGCGGCCGTAGTGGCGGCCTGGAGAAGAGGGTTCACGCCGCTTGAAGAAAGCTGGTGAGGCGCGCCGGTGAAAGAGCCCGTGGGTGTCTGGGCGCCTGTGCCGGTGGGCGTGGCCATGTTGGAGGGCAACTCTGAGGTGAACATTGTTGCGGTGGAAGGAGAGACGAGGTGGCGGGCGTTGAGAGTCTGGAGGATGTTCTCGCGGAGACCGCGCAGACGAGCACCGTTGCCGACAAAGACAAGGTTGTCCCAGCATTGGGGTCGCATGTACATGTCGTCGATGCCCTGAACCGTGCGGTAGATGGTGTTAACAATGCGATCGATCTCTTGGCGTTGAGCGAAAGTGAAACGCTCAAGACCGACTTCAACATCCCGACGAATGCGCTTTGGTCGCTTCTCGGGTGTCTGGTTCTCAGTAGTGGGCTGAACCTCGGGCTTGGGCTCGGCTTCAGGCTTAGGCTCTATCGACTGCGCTGGCTCTTGAGCATCTGCTGGCTTTGGCTCTTGAGCGTCTACTGGCTTAGGCTCTTCGGGCTTTTGTTCCTCTGTTGTGGGCGCAGCGGCGTTCTCTCCCTCTGCTTGAGGAGGTTGCGCGCCGTTGGTCTCACCCTCGGGCTTGGGAGCTTCCGTTGTGCCATTGGCGGGATTCACTGTGGTTTCCTTCTCCTTTACCTCCGGGATGACCTCTTCCTGGATAATCT
The DNA here is from genome assembly GCA_004367475.1 of Fusarium camptoceras. Taxonomy (NCBI): domain Eukaryota; kingdom Fungi; phylum Ascomycota; class Sordariomycetes; order Hypocreales; family Nectriaceae; genus Fusarium; species Fusarium camptoceras. Next base: position 16,047 of record QGED01000051.1, on the reverse strand, counting down.
CCTCGTATGAGAAGCTGTTGTGGGTTCTCTTGGAGTTTGGTAGGCGGGCGGCCTTAGCTGCACTCTCAGCCTCCTTCTCACCCTTCTTCCTACCGGCCTTACCCTTCTCCTTTTCTTTCTCCTTCTTAGCAAGAAACTCCTTTGTCTGACCGCTAGTAACGATGGCTGCTACATCTAGCACACCGTCATCATCGGCGTTACCGTTGCCTTCTTCATCTCCATTCTCTGTAGGTTTGGGCGCATCAGGGGCTTTTGAAGTGGCTTCTTGGCCAGCAGGGGCAGGAGCCGATTGACCAGCTGGTGCACCTGCAGTGTTCTCCTTGGGGAGCTCCATCAACTTATCTTCGGCGCCATTGTAAGGGAGGACCTCGCAAATGTTGCTCTTCTTCAACTGCTCAGCCATGTCGCGGTTGAAACCCTTGCCTTCTAACAACTTGAGCAAGCTTCGGGTGAAGACTTCACCTCCACTGACTTCTTCCTCGGCCTCGGATGCACCAACGTCCATATGGTTCACGACTCGTCCATCGTGGATTGCTGTAACATCGACCTTTTCGTAACCAATATCCACCACGGTCAAATTAGGCCATTTAAGGCCGTACTGTGTAGCAATTCCGCTGTGAATTATACATAGCGCAGGCGTTCTCGTGTTCTCGAAGACGTATCGGGCAATGGTCTCGCAGTCGGGTCGGGTCCATTGTGGTGAAGCCATGAGCATGATGGGAGTGTTATGATATGTAGTTGTAAGCAGACCGTGGACATGATCAAGGAAAGCGAGGAGTGCGTTCATGTTGACAATGCGACCAGCTACATGCGCGATTGGATTAGCATTTGCCTTTCTCTCCCCACAAACTCATTGGCTATAGCTACCTTGAATGGGATACACAGCTCCCTCGTCCTCGTCAACATCCTCCAGCCACTCATCCTCCTCTACGCCATTAACAATAGTTGTGCGCTTCGTCTTGTAGTAAGGAGCCCACTGGTCGCCATCCTTGAACATCCTCGTTGGCATGCGCCGCGCAGGAGGAGTCAACTCACTGCAACCCAGCTGAGCCATAGTAGTTCGGCTGCCAGGGCAGATGATGAGGACCTGCTCCTCGCGCCATTTGCCCGCTGTGCTGGACATTGTGCGATTTCGAAGCTTCCTTGCGCTTTCGGGGTTGCTGTTGTTTTGTTGGCAGAGAAATTCGTATGGTAAAGGCGCTATAGGGCCGTTGTTGCGTCGCGATGGTGTAGGCGTTGGCGAGCCGTCTCGAGGTTTGCGCGCCCGTAGCTTGTATCGGGGCGTAGACGCGCCTGGTGTGGCTGGTGTTGCTGCAGCATCTGATGCGGATAGAGTGTGCACGTGACCTTTCAGCTTTGGCTTCGTAGGAGTAACAGGCTCAGAGACGAGGGTCATTTTTAGGAAAGTCAAAATGTTACAAAAACTCTAAAATGACAGGAAAAGGATCATAAGATCTCTTTAGACATGGCAGAATTAAGATCTATGCTAATCGCTCATCTGTAACTATGGGTGCAGGAAGTTTGGTAGTGACCGATCTGGTGAACTGGCTGCCAGTCCATCGCCAGTGCCAACCAAAATCATACCAAACAGCACGTATAAGCACTCAGTCACCTTTCAACAGACATAGGAACAAAAACCAATATTTCATACGAAGAAACAAATTGAATGATAGATCGCTTCTGCATTGTATCTATTCAATGGCATTAAGAATAAGACTTTATCATAGTCTGGCCTCTACTAGTAGACAGGAGGCCAGGACTTCCAAACAACAACTCCAGGTACAGAGATCTCTTGCTCGTTTGTCAAGGATCCTTTTTATCCATATGTCCGAACTTTGCCTTTGCCTCCTTTCATCTCATCTCATCCAGTAAATCCACAATAGTCATTCCCTCCACGTTAGTTTGGACATCGAGCTGGTATCAGCTCTTCGCTGCTCGAGAAAGACCGAAAGAAAAGAAAAGTGGTCATGACCATCCCAGGAAACGCCTTCCAGAAGTCGAGAAGTGACTCCTAGTGCACAAAAACCCATCATAACGTACATTTTCACCAAAAGTATGGACAAGAATGCGCAAAAACCTCCCTAAAAAAGAACCCCGTCGCGTGATTACCCATGAATAACTTCAGGTCGTGCGCCGTATCCCAGCTTCTTCTGTAAAATCATTGTTCGTCCTCAATTATACAACCGTGATCGTGTTGGGGGTTGTCTCTTTTGATGCCACTTTCTCAAACTCTGTATGCTTCTCGTTCATCTCAGTTGGCTCAACTTCTTTTGTTGGCTTTCTGGGGGTCTCATCTTCAGTCATGTCGTCCATGACAGAGGAATGTCGATCGGATGTGGGTGTTGTCAGCGTTGTGCCGTCAACACTCCATCGGTCTTCTGTCCTTCCAGTAAACACAGATGAAGTGTGCTTCTTGTCGGGAGTGCTAGGGCTGTCGGGGCGCTCCTCTTGAGGAATTCGAGGGGATGTTTGAGTATCCTTCGATTCAACCTTGGGCTCGCTCACAAGCACCTTCTCTTCTGACTTCTCAGCCTTGGCACCATCGACCTTGATCTCCTCGGCTTGAAAGAATTCAGCCTCAGAGTCTGATGACGACAAGTCATCAGACTTGGCTTCGATGCTGACCTTCTCAACCTTGAACTCCTTAGGCTTAAGGTAAGGTGAGGACTCAGACCGGGTATGCTCCTCCTCTGATACAAGGTCGTCGTCGGCGAAGGTCTCCTTGCGCAGAGGGCTTCGAAGACTAGAGACATCGCCCATCTCACTCTTGCTGGATCGCGATGCCCTACCAGGGTTCCTCATGGGCAGAGGAGGGGGGATCCTCTTGGGGATGGTGACCATGCTACCCTTGGCGTGGATCATGCGGGAAGCAACAGCCTGGGTCCTTGCCGGCTGCACTGCAGCAACCTCAAACACGACGGGTTCCTCCTCGTCCTCGTCCTCGGTATCACTTTCTGAGTCGTCATCATCGTCGGCGCTTCGGCTGCTCTTGTCATCCTTGTCGCTATCATAATTGCTCGAGGCCTTGTCAGTGTCATCCCTGGGCTCGACTTTGAGGGTGTCGGGTTCCACGGCCGTTGTGCTGCTGTGGCTGGTCGTACTAAGAGGAGTATGGGCTCCACTCAAATGTCTAATGGGGGTCAGATCGACCTTGGTGTAATCAACCTCCTCCTCTTCCTCTGTGACTTCGGGAATTTGCAAACGGGTATTCCTGTCATGACCATCTTCGCTCTGACCTGGGCTGGGCGATGTCTCAGGTGTTGTGCCTACATCAGTCTGTGTTCCAGCATCTGTCATCTGACTCTTGACTGTTCTCGAAGACATGTAGCTGTTGCGGTTGCTCTTTGACACAAAGGTATCGATACTTTGTCTGTTGAATTTGGAGAAGGCTGGGCTTGAAGGCGCGGGGTTGAAGTCGAATGAGTTACTCGTAGGTCGCAATCGTGATCCCGCTTCCCTGATTTCCAAACCAGCCATCTCGAGGGCCAAAACGCCAAACGGATCCGGATCGTCCATGTTAGGAATTCCAAAAGCCGTTCGGGGCGAGGCGGGCGTCGAAGATTTGGGTGTCGCTATCATGGCATCTCCTGGCGCACACTCCGCAGCAATCTTGTTAATCACAGAGGTATCGTAGTCTGTCCTACCCTCGGCCAACTTGATGACCTCTGAAAGCGGCCCAACCTCTTCCACCCCGCGGGCAACATTGCCAGCCAGGATGTCCATTTGAGTGACTTGGCTGTCGTAGAAGCGCTCGTTCTCGTTTCCTCGCTCGGTTAGGATACAGCCATTCAAGTTGACGACCTGAGCCTGACCCCGCGATTTCAAGTATGTCAAAACGGTGTTGCCCATGTCCTGCCACTTGATGTGCGACTCATCTGAATCCAGAGACACCAGGGGACCGTTGGCTAGACCAACATCTTCGCCGAGTGTGACACGAGGTTTCGTGATTGACTCAAGAGCAGCAAGGTTGTTGACAACAAGGACACAATCGTAAACATCGACACCTATTATGAAGCTGAGAGTGGGCGTATGTAGCATAATTCCAGATGGGGGTGACCAGGTGCCGTCAGACTTTCGAGCGATGAGAATACCGGACCCGCCGGAGCCTGTCATGTACAGACCGCTGCGCATGCAGGTGAAGATGGCGATTCCGGCAGCATTCTGAATAACGCGCTTAGGGATTTTCTTGGTGACTCGTTTTGGGGATCGCGGTTCGCTTATTGTCGATTGTGAATCCTCTTCCTCGGTTTCAGGAACGAGATAGCCATCGGCTAGAATTATATGTTAGCGAAAAAATGAGGCTTACGGAAAAGTGAGTCAAGCATACTGGAAAATGACTTGAGGATGCGGGCAGCCTTCTCGCATTCGAGATCGAGCGTCGCAGGCCAGAAAGCTTCCCTTTGGACTCGGCCATTTGCGTTGGCTGCGGTGGTGTTTATCCTTGATAATGAATTGGAGTTTGCGACTGATATAGAGGCGCTGGAACGATTCGAGGACCAACCAAACAAGCCTGATCTTGTACTGGAGGACCTCTTGTCCCACGAAGGGAGAAAGGCAGAGACTCGCTGCATAGCGGGCCGTCTTGCCTCTCCGTCGCCGCCGTCTTGGCCAGGCGGAGGGACGACAGAGAGGATCGGAATTGAGGGCGCGCTACTGGTATTGGTATCGGTACTGGTAGAGATGCTTGTAGTGGCGGAGCGGAACTGAACGGTCCTCTTGGAACCGGATTTTGGAGTTGATGCAGATACAGATACAGGTAGAGGAGTAGCGAATGTTGGCGTCGATCTCGAAGTTGGTGAGGTGATAGACGAGGAAGGAGACGAGACCGGGGTATTGGTAGCGGTGGTAGTAGGCGATCCGTAGGAAGTCGAAGTGGTAGTAGCGATGGAAGAAGAGCAAGATTCAGAAGCAGAAGAAGAGACGGAAGAGACAGAATTGGAGTCGGAAAGAGGAACGACAGTGACGACTGGTTTGTTCAGAGCCGACTTGTAGGCGACAATTGAAGCGTGAGAGGGCGCAGAGTTGGTTTTGGCGTGTTGATGAAGGTGTTGATTCCGAAAGTAGTGTCCGTGGCCCTGGGACGGTGCCTGAACAAGAGTCTGGGCATGGGCTTGGACTTGGGCCTGTCCTTGGGCCTGTCCTTGGGCCTGTCCTTGGGCTTGTCCTTGAGAGTGGGTGTATGATTGTCCTTGAATTTGGCCGCTTGGGCCCTGGCCTGGTGCGCCAGCAGCGGTACAAGACGCTGAAGGGGTCCCCTGGAAACAAATTGAGGTGGTTAGCCTAGCCTGGGTTGGGTTGGGTTTTGGATGGATGGATGGATGGATGGAAGTGAGGTGACCTGTCAGCGCGGGCGGGTGGGTGACGTGGGCCTCTGGGTCTAAGCCATTGATTGGGAATTACGGACAAAAAAGAACAAGGACAAGGAGAAAAGCAAGGATACGAGGAGGATTTTTTGGATGGGATGATCCGCTTTGAACAAGCCTCCCCCGGGTCAGGTCAAGTCCAAGATGAGACTTGACTTGAGATTGAGATTGAGATTGAGATCAAGAGTGAGATTTGACTCCAGGATAGGGTTGGTTGTCAGATTAAGAAGAGGAGAAGTAAGATGATGAGTACTATAAGGCAATTGTGTTTGCGTAGTACTGTACTGTAACGCCTCTCTTTTCTGGTGACATGATAATTATTATTGGCCTCGAATTGAGTTCTCTTCTTCTTCGTCTTCTTCCTCTTCCTCTTCTCTCTCGCTTCAGGGGGCTTTCGGCTCTGATGACGGCACCAACCGTCAGGGAACTAGAACTAGACTGAAACTAAACTTAAGCCCAGTCTAGCCAAAGTTCAGTCCCAATGGCAGCTTTGCCAGTTACAGTTTACGGTGCGTGACTGAGTAAGGCAAGGCAAAGAAAGAGGCTACAGTGCATGTGCTGCACCTCAAGGAGGGAGGGGTCGGGAAGCGAGGCGAGTGGGTGAAAGAAGAGTAAAGCACATGTAATTAATTGAGAGAAGAAATACTCACCAGATTCGACGTGTTTGTTGAAGCTGTCCTTGTAGAACCCCATCGTCCAAAGCTCCAACCACTTCCACTGCCATTATTTCGTCCATTCCCCTTCATATTCTCCTTCTTGATCCCTCCAATACTGCTGATACTCAGCTTCTTCTTTCGCGCCGTCATGAGGGGTTATCGTATCGTATAGGATAGGTTCGTGGGTTGGCACTAAAACAAGGCACTGCAGCAATATCAATCAGCCCTGTACATGCATTGCATTACATCTGCATATCGGTGTAATGACCAGAAGCCAGCATCAGCCTGGTCTGGTCAGCTCGTCCCAAAGTAGCATGCAGTTCAATCAACAAGGGTCTGATCTGCATCTCCATTGCTCATCGAGGTTGGGATAGTGATGTTTACAAGAGCCACTTGACTCTAACAATATCACATCGTCAAAGCCATTGGATACCAAAATGAGATACGCAGAAAATAGAAGAACAAAAAAGAAAAGTAGTCGTACCTGCTTGAGCAACGTTGTTCTGGTGCTCCCTGCGCCTCCTCTCATCGTCCACCAGTGAGTATTGGTATAGTATAGGTCCGAACACGCTTGAGTAAATCACAAAACACAAAAGCAAAAACAAAGAGAGAAAAAAAAAAGGATATGATGAAAGATCGAGGTCTTGACGAAAAGATGTTACTCTTTGAATGAGTAAAAGAGAGGGAAGGGGAGAAAGAGAACGACAATAGTCACCCTCAGAACTTTAGAATCAAGGGAGACAACAATTTACAAAAGAAGAGAAGTCAAGAGGGAGGGAAAGGACTTGGAGGGTTTCTGTTCCTTATCCATTCCGTAGAGACACAGAGACACTACACTATAATCATATACACCCCCTCGTTCTATAATATGAAGCGTATGGTTTCACCCTTCCTTCAACTCATCAAGATGGACATTGTTGCGAGATCAGCCGATTCCCATACCATCATCACTCACTCTACTTTCGCCTCTCTCCCTCTGCCTCGTCTTGTCTTGTCTCTCGTCTCCATTAACCACGCGACCCCTGGTCCAGGTAAACCAATCCTACGGTGCAGTTATTGATGTTTAATGATTGGTATATCTTATGATACTCTCCATGCAACTACATTCCTAATGTCTCAGTAACGTTCCTCTGTTAGGTACTTGTGTCTTGTGGGAAGAGAACAGTCTATATGTCCGACAGTATGTAAATGCAACCATCACATATCACACACGGGCAATTGATCTGCTAACCAATGATGAGAAACTAACTAACAAGAGACTAAACTAGGGCGAAAAGAAACGACTCCAAAAAAGAAAGGAAAAGCAAAAAACTCAAACTCTTAGTATCGTTGAACCGTCTTCTGTACCTGACTCAGGAATGCACAGAAAGTCTCTTTTTCACTACCAGAGACGATCTTGTTAGAACTCAATTAACCCACCGGGGAGTCTAGTCTAGGCTCATGCTGGACGTTGATCTCGAAAAGATTGCAACTTGACTTACTGAATCGAGTCAAATAAAATGGCCCTTATGATGATCAACCAGACTGGCGACGCATGGCAAAAGCGGGTCGATTTTAGTCGTAAAAAGTAATTAAAAAGAGGTATCCATTAACAATCCAACGGTCTTGCTCTGTCGGGATGTCACTCTTTCAATCCGTGTCGTCTAGTAAACTACCTATGCTGATGCTGAGAGCTGTACAAGCATATCCTTGGCCAGCATTCCATAAGGCTTGTCTTTTTATATAAAGCATCTTGTCTAATTTACCCAGTCAAGACACGTACAATGTAGCTAAATCGGTGTAATGTAATATCCGAATATGCGAGCATATCTTGATAGATTAAATGAAGCGGATCAAACTAGCATCGTTCATATGTGGATAGAGAATGAGAAAATGCAGGGGTTTATTACTTTCAAGATCAGAAAAAGAAACTTCCATCCACTAAATCTACAGTTCTTGTATCTTGTCAGGGATCCCTTGGTGGCATCTCTATCCAACAACGTCTTTGTCTTTCTATCCACTTACTTTTTCATACTGACAACCGGTTTTCTAATCGTGTTTTAATCAAACAAGCAATTCATTCTACAGTATGACTGGATCGACTTTTCTTTCTTTGTTTCTTTTGCTTCAAGAACGTCATAGAAGCTATGAAAGGGTCACTGCACGTAAACGCTTTATGCTAGACATGCATATGAGGCATCTATTGTCTGCGAGACAAGGCTTGCTAGTAAAGAATTAATTAATTAATTAACCCAATGGACTCATTTATCTCGTGCATAAACGTCTCGTTAGAACACCAATTATCATCAGTTACTTTACTCTATTTTCATACTGCGGATCAAAAGCTATGTCCTCGTCTTTGCTCAGAGCACATACTTGGAATATCAGTTTATCATATTCTGAAACGAAGGGGCCTTTTTGACATCTTTCAAGGGTTCACCAAGCTTTTCTTTCTTTTCTTTGAAGATAATAGTCTCAAAGCCTCATGCAAGCCTTATGCTTAACCACGTGTAACCAAAACCAAACCAAGCTCGGGTTGCCTCGCATCGTCTCGTATCTTTTCAACTCGCTTTGCCTCTTTTCTCCCTGAAGATCTGGCCCATTCCAGTGTTGCCTCTGAGGGGAATGTTTCTGAAACAGGGCTTGCAGTTGTGTGTCTGAGCAACTTTAACGCTGCACGCGCACTCCTCGGCTGTTTTTAATTCTTTTCTTTTCTGCTGCGCATCTTTTTCTTTTTCTTTTCGAATAAGAAAGTGATACATGAGTTATCGAACCCAGCAAATCAAGATACTGGAAGCCTATGCCGCGGATGTTATCCGTATTGTCGTGAGACAAGTTGGCTGTTTGAGACAGAAACTGATAAAAAGCAAATAACGAGCGGTCCAATACGGGGTCTTGTTTCCCTCCCTTCTTTACTTTGCCACCATAAGCTCTAAACAGAGACAAGCTCTTTAAACGACTATCCTTGGCTCTCCTCATTGTCTCGGAGATCGTTATACCCTTGGATTTAGCGTCTTGGGTGGCGTTATCGTGTATTACTCTGTAATGTGATTTCTCTTACAAGAATTGAGATTGCGTTTAGTTGACGTGATTACTGATTTATGATGTTTGTAGTCGTAGTTGTAGTCTTGTTGATTCTTGTACTGTACTATGCCAATTTCTTCGGTCAACTACCGTATCTCCATGCCTTCCTTGACTTGTAAGTCAGAGGAAGCTGCTGGCCTTCGGAAACGAAACAAGTCAACGGAGTTACCATACCATACTGTCCATGTTCCAGTAGGAAGTTTCAGACCAGATATTCTACGATATCTAAAACTAGATAGATGTGGCTCGTTCGCCTGATTCATCATCGGATGTCGAATATCCGATAGTCTAGACGAAACACTTGGGAAGACGTTTAGAAGAACTATACGAGATTGAACCAGGTCATCAGCATTGTATGGCACCGTTCAAAGCAGTCTTAACCCTCCTTCCAGAAAATAGAGATTGATTTTGTTACAGATACTTTCCTGAAGCATAGTAGCCCATGTCAACTCTCGCCTACTGCATGTAGCGAGCATAATCATGACTGATAGGCACAAGCATTCGGTCCACAGAAGCTTGCAAGCAACAGATCCATGGTAGCATCGTACTGTGACAGATAGATCCTTTCCACGGAGTTGTATTAGGAAGATGGCTGAACTATCAGCTTCACCAAACAAAGACATCATTGCCTCTTCCATGTGACTGATAGTCTCATGACACAAGTCTGCGAAGTTGAAGCCAACAAGATGAATCAGATTGTCAGGAGACCAATGCTACAACCCACTAATACCAATATACAGAGCAACAGGTAGAAGTCTGGGTATACAGGAAGAAATATGTTCAGATCGACTGAAGTCTTCCTACCATCTACATCAAGCACCAGATCAATATAAACGGATGTATCAATTGAACTCTTCAGCAACTATCCAGTCACTAGAAAAAAACATACATCTTGTCATTAGAAAATCGTTAATTAGTCTGATAACTACAAAATGCCTATTGTAAATCGCACACTATCCTGCAGCTTAAACCCATATGCACGCCCCATACCAACACAACTGCGTGAGGGTACCTTAAAAAGAAACGCCATAAGCCTTATCCATACCAATACTCCCATATCCCTATTACCACTTCAAATACTCCATGTCGGTTTAGGATACTCTCCTCCCTTCAAGATGTACTTCTCAAGAGGCTGGCTCATCTCTCCCCAAATCCTCACAAACTCCTTCGCCCATGTCATATCCTCCCGCCAAAACAACTGATGCCAGCCCACATTGTCACTAAACTTACCATTGATCTCTATCTCCTCTAGCACCGTCAGCGTGTTCCTCATAAGCTGGAACATCATATCCCAGTCAAGCTCGGCCGCGCTAAAGGGGTCACACCAGCCGTACAGACTCGTCAGTTTGACAGACTTGAGCGTAGGTCCGTGGTTCTTGATCAGGTTGGCAAAATTGACAAAGTTGAAGTGCAGGCAGGATAGTTCGAGCTTCTCGAGATGTTCGAGGCGCTTGGTGATGAAGAAGTCGAGGTCTGACGCGGGATTATCTGATGGCCAGGTGTGGACTTGAAGGTCTCTCAGGTTGGGTAGAAACGATATGAAAGTATCGAGACGCTTCGGCCAGAAATGTTCCACTTCGTAGTTCACCATCAAATGTAGCTGAGTTACCGATCCTAGGACCGTTGTGATGTTAGATTCCAGACCAGGTGGAATATTGACCTCCGCATGCATAAAAGGCTGGATCGTCAAGCTCTTCATTGGAGTGTTGCGCTCAAGTAGAGCTGCGAGAACGGCCTGCTGGGTGTCGTATATTTCAACATCAGCTCGTTCTATCGAGTTCTCGTAGCTGAAAGCGTCTTCAATATCACGGTGCCCCTTCCACGGACACTCACACCATGTTAGACAAACTGTATCGAGGTTGGGTAATCTTTTCAATGCCGGAATGACCAGATCAAGTGGTAAATCGATATCCTCAAGGCAGAGATCCTGTGTCTCGAGGTACGGCGCCCATTTAGCTGCACGCTCCACGGGGTCCTTAATCCACAACATGCCTTCTTCAACCTCATCCTCACCCATGCGTGCCATGTTGAACGTGACGGAGCGAATGCGCCTTGCGCAGCTCGGTTCAGAAGACAGCTCATGCAGGCGTAGACCATCGGTCCTCCAAGGCATGCCATCGAAATGGGCCAGTGCGAGCAGTGGTTTCGTACATACTGCAATCAGACGAGAGCAAAGTCTAAAGTTTGTAAAGTCGTCTCTGGATAAATTGTCGGCAATCTTGTCGATAAGCTCGACGGGAAGCTGGACAAGGCGGGGCTGAGATGATGACGCTGATGCTCCATTGTCGGTAGTCGTCATGTTTATGGTTGGTCAGGTAGACTAAGACGAATCTTTTGGTCTTTGTCGCAATTTTCGATACTAGAATTTCCTTCTCTAGCCTGTCTTGGTGGTATCTCTCATAGCTGATGTTCTCGATAACATTGGAGCATAGGTAGATTATTGAGAAGAGCTGAGTTCCATGCCTGAGTTGAAGCTCGAATCCCCAAGTCAAGACCCGCTACTACCACGCCCCAAGGTAAGCCTATCACGCGGCTTTCTGCTTCTGCCTCAATCCCAAGTTAGAAGCAAAACCTCACTTTAATCAATTTTCATCCATCGCATCGCATCTCATCCGCCGAGTCTTGCTCTGCTTTACTCTGATCCACGTCGTCAGGACCATAAGTAAGTGAGTCATTCGTCAAATTGATTTTTTGTTTTCCAACCTCTAAAGTCAGTCTATAGGACAATCTGGCAAGGCTATGTAGACGACCTGTCTTGTCAACGCACTCACTCACACATCAAACATCATGCTCAAGTATGTTCCCAATCTTTTTTCTTATCGCCCAGGTATGCTTACTCGCTTCTAGGGCCTACAAGAATCTCTCCTCCAAAACCCGCCTTGGTGTCGGTGTCGCAATCATCGCATGGGGTGCTGGAGGACTCATGTTGACTGATCCACTCGAGAAGTCGCTCGGCTTGACTCCAACTGAGGAAGACAAGGCCGAATTGGACAAGTACACACCAAAGATTATCACTGTTGAGAAGGATGAGAAAGAGGGCAAATAAGCTATATAAACAAAAGCACCAAAAGAATACGTCCTGTTGTCTCTACATCTTTCCGTGGGTTACCAAACTACTACGCGTTCGGTTGCATTATCATAGTACTCATCACACAATACACTTCACAAGAGGTGGCACAAATAATTATAGGCAAACATCATTAACCTGCTCCAAGCCATCAAGTCATGATAGTCTACCGGATGACCTTCACCCGATTAGACTTCCCTCTCTATCTTGATCAAAGTCTAATATGCAGTTACAACTCCGCTTCCCGTCTAATTTTCGACAAATGCATTGCACAACAGTGCCGACCATGGATGCGTGAGGTCAACCAGGTCTACCCTGAGATGACCATCACATCGGTGAAACCCAGTGACCCAGGAAACAAAGAAAACAAAGAACATAAATCAGAATGCAACGCAACGCCTCCAGATGCAGCCCCACCCCGAAAGTGCTTTTTTGGTTGTGTAAAGTAAAGAAAATCATACTGCCGTCCCTGTACCAAGTTCCGTCTTGACAGACGCAGTGCCAGCGTCTTCCACCACCTGTGGAAGAGGTTTGAAAAGTTTTGCCATCTCTAACGTGAGATCCATAGCTCCATACTGTTCGTCGATTTCTCCGACTGATCCTAATTCTTCTCCTCTGCTCGCGCCATCGTTCATCACCCATGCTTTGACTGACTTCAATAATTGAATGATTTGCACAAAGCGCGCATCAGAAGCCAACCGAAGGTCAGCAGTCTGTGTGTGCTTCAGCAAGTAGTGTGAAAGCCAGTAGAAATGAATGGCATCTCTTGAGAACCCGTGTCGTCGTGGATTGCTGGATCCTGTCACAACCGGTGGGAATTGATTGGCCATGTCCGCATCCCAGTTGCTCTTGAATTTGTTCAAAGCGATGACAAGCGCCTGCAGGCTCTGTGGGTCCACGTTGGCTGCCGCCCCCTCAACTGGAGTACCCCGTCCGCTATTGCCGCCAGCTGGAGTCATCCAATCATTAGGAGGAGGTGTGCCGAATTTGGACAATTGAGCCGCATGCCCGTCGATCTGGGCCCGCCGAATCAGAGCTAAGATACCATGAATAAGAACAAACTTTCCATAAAGGTTTGTGCTTCCAGGTTGAATCTGATAAGATGGGTGCAGAAGAGCCTTGAGAGCCCAGTCCATCTCTGGTTGCTTTGCTCGTTGAGTGCCGTATGGATTCTTTTGCGAAGCGACGTCGGGCCCGTGAAGACCAAGTGCAGAAGCACAGTCCTCAGCTTTATCGGCATCCCAGGCCACGTCGTCGCAAGGCAAAGGTAGGTGGATTTCCATGACATCAAACAAAGGTTGAGAGTTGAAGTAGAGTCCCATCGCCACGTCCATCAAAAAGACGCCGAACATCAAGCGATTCCTGCGCTCCTGGTCAATCCAGCTGTCCCAGTCCCACTGCTGAATGTCAAATGAATTGCGGTCAAAGTTCATTTGATGCAAGTGAGACACGTTGGCAGGGTCAGAAGATGGCCGGAAGAGACCCAGCCGACGAGCGTTACTTGCGAGAGCAGGATATATTTGTCGTGCACGATCTCTCTGCTGCGGGTTTCCGTTCCAAAGCAACAAAACACATGTTAACAAGACAGCCTGTAGTTCTTCAATGTCAGCCCGAGACGCGTGTCCCGGTTGGTTTGTCTGTAGTTCAGCATTAGACATCATCTTGCAGTCGCGTTGGAGTGCGACGACGAGAAAATCCATCATTTCGCGAACATTAGACGGTGTGACATTGTCTGAGTAACAGGCGCCTATACAACACATGCCTGCTAGTAAGCCAGTATATGCCTCCATAACCTTGAAGGTGGAGACGTGAATGAAGGGCATGTGGATGTGAAAATGAGTGTACTTGTCCAAGAAGTCTTTGACGTTGTCAGGTGAGAAATAGAGGTTCATTCCTGCGCTCGAGGGATCGATGGCTTGATTAGGAGGATAGAAGAAATTAAGGATCTGATCAGAAAGTAGGTTGTATGGAGTTTGGTGAGAATGCATTCCCAAATTCGACAAAAGGGTATCGCTGGCGCTGGCGCCTGTCGTTCCGGGCCCGGAATTAGGTTCGGTTTTGATTCCGATCTGCGTCTGTCCAAGATTAGGATTGAAAGAGTTGTTGTTGTAGGTTTGATGCGCACCAGCCTGGAACATCTGAGACCAATCAAGGCCAGATGGAGGGTTTGTGTTTGAGCCACCGTACATGGGCATTCCGTTCTGAGCGGGAGGCATGCTGTAGCCAGTCATCTGCTGCTGGTTCATGTTGGGGTCAGCGCCATAGGGCTGAGAAGCACCCATGACCTGACCGTTCATGTTCCGTCTGTCAGCGTTGTTACCGTTATCGAGACGGCCGAGCGAGCTGGATCGAGAGAGTTGGCTCTGATCCTGGGCCATGTTGTTCATGCCGTCCGAGACTGGGACCATGCCAAACGGGTGGACCATGTTGTCACCAGGGAGGTTGCTCAAGCCATTGAGATGGTTGAGGTCACCCTCGTGAGCAAGACCAGCGGCCTTCTGAGCCTGTTGGTTCTTCTTGACGTGAGCCTGAGGATGCGACAAGTGACTCGCTCCGGTGGGGTTGCCACGACGGATAGAGCACTTTTGGAAGTGACGCTTCAGGATATCACTTCGAGAGAAGGTGTCGCGGCAGAGAACGCACATGTATGGGCGATCACCGGTGTCTAAAGAGTCATTGTCAGTAACCACTGTCACGTTAAACAAGTTGTTCTACTCACGTCGCAGGAGATGGCGCTTAAGATGCTTAGCATGGAGGTAAGTCTTTGTGCAGTGAGGGCAGGGGAATTTGCCATCAGCGTCCTTCACGGGAATCACAGTGTTCTTGGTGCCAGTGCCGGCAGCTGGGGCAGCGGGTCGGCCAGGAGCACTAGGCAGGATACCGCGTCGTCCCTGGGAGCCAACAACGTGAGTAGGAGGCTCGCCTTCAGGCATGACGGATTGGGGCTGCATAAGAGAAGCAGGGCCGTAAGGAGAAGAAACGCCAGGCTGGGACATGATGCCACCGGGGGGCATAGGACGCAGCACAGGAGGACCGCGACCACCAGCAGGGGCGGGCGCAATGGGCTGAGGGTGAGATGCAGCAGTAGTCGCCTGGGGCATCATGGCAGCGGAAGTGCCATAGCCCTGAGGAGGAGGGTATTGGTTTGGCGCCATTGAGTAGATACCACCGCGGTTCTGAGGCTGCGAGGTCTGCTGCTGCTGGTAGCTAGGCATGTTGGAGGCCGACCCAGGCGTGTTGGGGGTGCCTGGGGTTCGCGGCGTGTGAGGGTGGCTTCCGTACATGTTCTGCATCGTGGCAGATGTGGGAGGAGGCTGCAGCGGAGGCAGAGTTTGAGGGAGCGGCGAGCCGGTTTGCAGCTGGTTGGGAGAGATCGCGGTAGGTGAAGGATAAGTCTGACCAGAAGAAGTCGTGTTTATACCATTGGAGGGGTAGTGAGGACCGTCCATGCTACTCTTGTTGAACGCGAAGCTCGTGACAATCGACGTGGTGTTGAAGATACCGCGACGCAAAAAAATTGCCCGGGGTATAATGGACCTGGTCGGTGGATGACAAGTCCAAGTCGAGGGAGGATTTGCGGAGAAAGGAAGGAAGAGGGGTCCGAGGGAAGGTTTGCAAGACTTGAGAAAGCAAGCAAGATCAATCAAATACGATGCCTTGTAAAGCTCCGCAGAAAGATGTTCCCGGGTGGTGGAGGATGAGGCTCGTGGCAGGTCCCTCTTTGAAGGTAGTGCTTTGGAAGAGGGTGCACAGAGTGGAGAACTGGGTCTCGAACCTTTTTAAGTATTATTTTTTTTTTCTTCTGGCGGTCTCTTCTAGACGGACAAGCTGTCAGGGCAGCCTTTGCAAAAAGGTGGGTAGTGTTGTTGTGGATTCTGCTTGGGTGGGTGGGTGTGGG